>JAJJWX010001806.1:0-13896 GCA_023529315.1 Papaver bracteatum | reverse complement strand
AATTTATAAGGCTGAAGTGCAAGTGGGTGAAGCTTTATTCATAGAACCATTGTGCTGCCGGGTTATACTTTCGCAGAAAAATATCTGGGGTGTTTGAAGGTGTAACACATGGAAAGGTGCGATTGGCATGGCGCGGCTAGCTTGGGCTAGGCATGGCTGGCATGATTTTCCATTGGCACGCGGGGTGCGGCTAGCATGGTTTTCATGCTTTGGCGTGGTAGGGTGTGGCTGGCATGATTTGCCATTGGCACACGAGATGCGGCTATCATAGCTAGGTCCATGGCACGATGCGATTGGCATGACGCGGCTAGCTTGGGTTAGGCGTGGCTGGCATGATTCGCCATTGGCACGCGAGGTGAAGCTAGCATGGTTGGCATTCTTTGGCGCGGTAGGGTGTGGCTGGCATGATTTTCCATTGGCACACGAGATGAGGATAACATAGCTAGGGCCATGGCACGGTGCGATTGGCATGGCGCGGCTAGCTTGGGCTAGGCGTGGCTGGCATGATTTTCCATTGGCACGCGGGGGAATTAGGGTTTGGTTTGACGTAACCCTAATTTGAAAAATATACCCTGGTAATTATTAGGGACATATTAACAGCTTTTATTAATGCGCCTAGTAAATGCTTGTTTTAAATGTATGCTAGGGTTTAGCGTTTTACGATTTTAACCATAAACTAAAGAACACCATCAACATTAAGTCCCCTGCTTAGCTCGGAACAGGTGCCTTGTTGCGGGGTAAGCATATGATGGTGAAAGACAACGTAAATCATTTCAAAGATGGTCAGAAGAGTCCGACTAACCTTTTAAGTGGTATGACGAGTTTTGTTTTTCCATGTTAGAGGCCCCGACAAAGGGGGCGTTGTCTCGGAAGGCGGAGCAGGTGGGTAGCTTTTAAAGGGCTGAGAGGAGGCGTGGTCTTGGCCACGGCAGTGGTATGGTGGAGCATACAGGGGAGACTAGGCGTGGTGGGGCCCCGGCAAAACGGAGTGATGTCTTGGCCTGGGCCGTTGCAAGGTGAGGCGCGGTTTGGACCATGGCAAGGCGAGGTGCGGTTTGGACCATGGAAAGGCGAGGCACGGTATGGCACGATGCGGAATTTGCAGGAAGGGGAGCCACGTCAATGGCGTGGGTGTTCTTGGGTGTGGGACCGGCTTCATCTTTTCCCTTCTTGGATCAAAATAGGAAATCCTATCTTCGCTCAAACTCCCACATATCATGTCCATATAAAAGGAGGACCGTCTTCCCCTCTTTACACTTATCCATTCTTCCCATCCGCACGACAATAGTAGAGAGGAACAGACGAGCAAACCCTAGGTATGTCTTCAAACACTTTTATTTTGCTTTTCCCTCTCCATTTTTTTTTGTTGGTGTAAACGCTAGGTGTTGGAGCTCCTTTTCACGACCCTGTAGAAATATTGGAGTGAATCCTAGGTATTTTTTCCTTGGCTTGTCGTGGCACCTAGGAACGAGTATCATAGTAATATTGACCGCCGTTGCAAGGTAGGTGTGTAATAGCAATGGCCTTGTCTTCTCACGAAACCCTAGCTTTTAGGGGTTGCTCCCCATTTTGGTGTGGCCGTGTGTATGGTTTCCCTTCTGTAATAATGTCCATTTGCATTGCTCCATTGTAGTTGTTTGAGAAAAATCTTCGTTATAATGTCACTCGAGGAGAGTTCCGCGAAAGATGTTGGCAAATCCAAGCCGAACGTGGTTGATGAATTTTTTATAATCATCTCTGCTAGGAGGAGTCCCCTTAAACATTTACCGCTACTTCTGACCGGCCTGGAGAGTGAGGGAGGGGATCGTTCGGTTCCTCCCGAAAGTGTGATACGGTTTTGTCTTCATATGGGAGAGTATTATGCTTCTTTTATCGATTTCAGGGCCCCAGTGAGTCCATTGCGTTCCTTCGAGAAATGGATGTGGTTCATGACGAGCCAAGAGCATGTAAGAACTAATTTGGCCAAGGCGCAGATCATTGATGTTGTTGCTGCTTCCGTTATGCTTCAGATTAGGAGAGATATTCCAGGTTTGGTCACTTTTGTTTCCAGATGATGTCCGGACACCCATACAGCCGTATGTAGATGGGGTGAAATGACTATTTCCTTGGAAAGCATGGATGTATTTCTGAATCTTCCCGTAGTTGGAAACCTTGACGTTAAGTTGTCCGCATATGAAGAAGAGATGCATGACGTCCTGGTCACGAAATCAAAAGGATTTGTCGGAAGGAAAATGAGACAAAGTGATTCTACGACTGGTGGGTGTCTCAGTGGTTTCCTGACGCCTCAGAGTCGAATCAGAAGAACAGTAAACTTCACGTTGCGGCGTTCTTGGCTCTTTGGCTATCCAGAGATATTTTTGATGACGACTCGGGCAAGAAAGAGATAAGACACGGTCTTATTAAATTTTCCATAAAATTGGCAAAGGGCGTCGTTCTCCCTATTGGTGGTCTATTTCTTGGTTCTCTGCATGCACACTTGGATCAACTGGTTTAGGACATGCGTGCCTCAAAAGGCTATATGAAAGTTTATTCCTATGTTCATGCCGCCTTTCTCCAAGCGTGGATATGAGAGCACTTCGAGAAGTATGCCCCGAAACCGTTGGTTGTACTCCCGGAGTCTTGGGGTGGCTCGAGGATACTGCGTTGGCTGAACAGGCACCCCAAGACTGGTTCGAACCTGGTTGGACCTCTCGACAGCTCGCACGCAGTTAATTTCCATCCATGGGCTCCAGTGCATGTGTCCATGACCCAGGTTGCCACCTTTGCTCCTGCTCCAAACATGTCTTTGCATTCTGATAAAGAGGACCTGAGTGTCGGAGAGATAGTGTTCATACGGAGTTGCACGCCTGGTCACGTGTCGTCTTTCTTCCAAGGATATTGTAAAGCAACCTCTTACAATATAGATAGAGCAGCTCGGCACATGGGTTTCGATTAGGGGGTCCCACTTGTTCGACAGCCAGCTATTCCGGAAGTCCCGTTGTCGACTTTTCTTGATGCCGGTACTCTTTTGTCGGGTAAAAGTCTCCCTTTCTTGCTTGCGGAACGGAATCCATCAACAACCTCCAAGTATAACGCATTCTGGCAGAGTGAATTTCTCATCATCGAGGGATTTGTGAAAGGTGTATTGAAGAACACCCGCGGTAGGCCTTCTGCCGAGATTTTAGCAAAACATCCGTTGTTGAGGAGTAATCCTTTAACCAAAAGGAAACCCGTTGGCCTGGTCGTGGACAGTCCCCAAGTGAAGGAGAGAATATCTAAGAATTGCGCAGGAGGTTTCCATTCGGATCCCACGGCTTTGCCGTCTTTTAGTTCATCCAATATGCGGGTATGTGTGGTTCTCTTCTCGACTTAGCTTGGATCGTTTATATTTCCTTCACCTTTTCTCTGTTTATTTCATTTTTTTTTTATTGAGAATGCGTCTTTGTATTTTCGTCCAGGGTTTCAGCAGCATAATCACCTTTGCCAGACTTATAAGCAGACAAAAAACATCTCTTTTTGAGACAGAGGATTGCGAGGGCGAGCCTATCCATGGTGATAAAGAATTTGAGAAGGATGAAAGTTCCGAGTTTAGTGGTGGTGAGATCAATTATTCCTATATCAGTGTTGAATCTTCGTCTGGTCAATCTGAAACTGAATCGGTGAGTCCACTCCATTTTTTTTATTTTTTTTTTGCAGTAAACTAAATCTTGATTTTTTTTTAGGAGGAAGCGGCTCTTGAGGATGATCTTGAAGGGGAAGACCACCAGAGCGAAGACGTAAACATGTTTCCTACTGCGGAAAATGCACCAACCAGCAATTTGAACATGGAGATTCATTTTCTTGAGAGCGCCGCCGCGACTCAGGTGGAGGAGGGCGCTTCAGGGGGTGAAATTGTAGTTAGGGATCTCCTGCCATTTGTTGATTCAGTTTCAGGCGCCATCTTTGACCCTCCATACTTGGTCCCTTTCCCAGGCCATGTGCTAATTGGAGGCTTCAGCGTGCCGGATAGATATGTGACATTGTACACCGAGATCTGGGAGAACTATGGTCATATTTCCATGACTAAGAAGATCACCAGTCGACATGCGTTGGTCAAGCGTGTGGAGGAGGCCTTGTCTTCGATTGATGAGATGCGCAACGTGACTGGTTACACGGTTTTTGAGGGTGTAATCTCGAGCTGGAAGTTCCATCATGACATGTGCATGGTCTTCGAATTCAATATTCCTTGGTTCGTTGAAGGTCTCTCTGCTGCTAAAAGGTTGCTGGGCGAAACAGTCGAAGGTCCATCCGCGGATACAGTGAAGAAGCAGGAAGCAGAATTCAAGAAATTGCGCCGGCGATTGAAATTACGCCGGTGATTGAAATTGAAAAGGGCAGCCCTCCAGAGCACAAAGGAGGCCTTCGCCAAGAGGAGCAAGCCGTTGTTGGAAAACTTTCCTTGAATGTATATCTATCTTCTGGACCTCTTACCTTTAGGTTTTTTTTTTTTTTTTTGAAAGGCAAAAGAGACGCCGGGTTTTTGATTTTCTGTTTTTTTTGTGGTTGATGGACAAAATTTACCTTGACAATTTTTGATTATATATTTTTGGATAAATGTTTTAGAATTGAAATGGCTATGAATGAAAGTGATGCACACGTCCCAAGTAGGCTATGAAACTGTGTGTTGGTAGATGAAACGGGATGAAATATGGTTATAGGTTTTATCAAACTTGAAAAAGCATACCACATATTTTCCAGAATAAGACTTACTCGGTTTTTCAGGTCTTCTGATGAAAATAAACTTTCCGGGCGAAGGACTAAGTTTTTCGAAAAATATGGCTGAGGGAAGTCCCTAGTGTTCTGAATCATTGCTGAGTTGTCTAATGACCTAGCCATCAATCCATGGGCGGACCATTTTGCTTCTAACCCTTGGGGAGTCCCTAGCCATCCATTATATTGTCATGACTGATAATCGAGTCGTCAAGTGACTGAGTCGGAGTGAGTCGCCTTCTCCTACCATCTTGACACTTGGGTCGAAGAACAAGATTGACAGTAGAAAATTGATATTGTAACCGATAGATCAATCCTCCCGCTGTGGTCGCCAATTGTTTATGGGTGAAAATAGCTTCTGCCAATTTCGGTAAATTCGGTTGGTGAGTGGGAAATTGGTTTAAACCCTAAACAAATGTGCTGCACGTTGAGCACTTTTAGGTTTGAGAGATCAATCTGTACAAGTCCGGCCTAAACCAAGAAATGGCCGTTCTAGACTTGCTTCAGTCACAAAGAGGAGGAGAATGGGTTGGTTTTGGGGAAGGAAACAAGGAGAGTGTGAGACCAAAATAGTTTATTCTGGAAGAGCAATTGGGTTTCTACAACTTGTTTTCAGAAAAGTACGAGAGCTCATGAGGGGAGCTAGCAGGTAAGTATTTTGAGTGTTCTCTTGTCCGAATGAACTTGTTGTCGAATGGAAATAGGTGAGACCTATTTATACAAGTTGTAGTAGAAACGTACTCTGGTCTCATTAAGGAGTGAGGAGTAAATAGGAGGAGGTGGTAACCGTATGCATGGATTTGATTTCTCATAAAGTGGATAACGCATGAAATTGATTTTCATGAAACTATTAACATTATGGAATTGATGTCCATAAAGTTTGTTGACTCACGGCTTTATGTCCCATGAATGTTTCCTACATAACTCCCATATTTACTAGGCGCCTCAACCTTATGACACTTCCTTATGAGGGGAGTAGTGTACGCCGCACGCTGTAGACCGCCAAACCAATACCCAAAGAAAATCCCCCTGTTTGGGCTGATGTCTCGAATGTTTTTGAAAAACATATAAAACGTTATTGTGGCTTGGCAAGTCGATCTTGGGGAACTTGCTATCCAGGTGACCTTCGACGGTCAAGATGTTTCATCTTGAGAGGAGGGGCAACCGTTGATCGTTGCACGCCTTTGTTTTGGTAGCCGTGTAGTGAGGTCCAACAGGGTGGCACAACTAGGGTGTTTTTAGACTTGGCGTAAGGAGCCAAGGGTTTGCCATGGGTGCATGGCGTGACTAGCATGGACTAGGTGCGCGACCAAGCTATGGTTTCGGGTCTAAGGTCGTGAGGGGACTTTTAGACGGCCATGATTTGGTCCTGGGATTGAAGGGCAACCGTTGATGGGCGCCTGGCTTCAATTTGGTAGCTGCATGGGGAAAGCCAGTATGGTGACGCGGCATGAGGGGCCATGGCGAGGCATGGCGCGGCTAGCTTGTCTAGGTACGTGACCAATCTAGGGCTAAAGTCATGAAGAGACTTTTTACGGCCAGGATTTGCTCATGGGATTAAAGGGCAACCGTGGATGGGCGCCTGGCTTCAATTTGGTTGCCGCATGGGGAAGGCCAGTATGGTGACGCGGCATGAGGGGTCATGGAGAGGCATGGCGCGGATAGCTTGGCTAAGTACGTGACCAAGCTAGGGATTAAGTCATGAGGAAACTTTATACGTCCGGTATTTGCTCCTGGGATTGAAGGGCAACCGTTGATGGGCGCTTGGCTTCAATTTGGTTTAGAAACCCTAATTGGTTCCTTTCACTAGAACCGCTACCGAATTCTAGTACGGACTTGGATTTTGATGGTCCGCCCCTCAAATCAACCGGAAACGAATTTCCTATCTCCTAACGCATGAAGAGTTAGGTTTTGAACTCATTCGGGAAAGAAAAAAATCCTGAAAGAAAAACCCAGGAAGATTTCATGAGGGACGGCGGCATGGCCAGGCATGCCTTGGCGTAGCATGGCGTGGTTTGGCATATGGGGCCAAAGGTTTTCCATGGGCGCATGGCGTGGCTAGGGCCAAGGAATGGCGCGACTATCTCATGCTAGGTATGGCTGGCATGATTTTCCATTGGCACACGGGACGTGGCTAGCATGGCTGGGGCCATGGCATGGTGCAATTGGCGTGGCGCGGCTATCTTGGGCTAGGCGTGGCTGGCATGATTTTCCATTGGTACGCGGGGTGCGGCTAGCATAGCTAGGTCCATCGCACAGTGCGATTGGCATGGCGTGGATAGCTTGGGCTAGGCGTGGCTGGCATGATTTGCTATTGGCACGCGGGGTGCGGCTAGCATGGTTGGCATGCTTTGGCGCGGTAGGGTGTGGCTGGCATGATTTTCCATTGGCACACTAGACGCGGATAGCATAGCTAGGGCCATGGCACGGTGCGATTGGCATGGCGCGACTAGCTTGGGCTAGGCGTGGCTGGCATGATTTTCCATTGGCACGCGGGGTGCGGCTAGCATGGTTGGCATGCTTTGGCGCGATAAGGTGTGGCTGGCATGATTTGCCATTGGCACACGAGGTGCGGCTGGCATAGTTAGGGCCATGGCACGGTGCGATTGGCACGGCGCGGCTAGCTTGGGCTAAGCGTGGCTAACATGATTTTCCATTGGCACGCGGGGTGCGGCTAGCATAGCTAGGGCCATGGCACGGTGCGATTGGCATGGCGCGGCTAGCTTGGGCTAGGAGTGGCTGGCATGATTTGCCATTAGCACGCGGGGTACGGCTAGCATGCTTTGTCGCGGTAGGGTGTGGCTGGAATGATTTTCCATTGGCACACGAGATACGGCTAGCATATCTAGGGCCATGGCACGGTGCGATTGGCATGGCACGGATAGCTTGGGCTAGGCGTGGCTAGCATGATTCTCCATTGACACGCGGGGTGCGACTAGCTTGGTTGGCATGCTTTGGCGCGGTAGGGTGTGGCTGGCATGATTTGCCATTGGCACACGAGATGCGGATAGCATAGCTAGGGCCATGGCACGGTGCGATTGGCTTGGCGCGGATAACTTGGGCTAGGCGTGGCTGGCATGATTTTCCATTGGCACGCGGGGGAATTAGGGTTTGGTTTTCCGTAACCCTAATTTGAAAAAATATACCCTGGTAATTATTAGGGACATATTAACAGCTTTTATTAATGCTCCTAGTAAATGCTTGTTTTAAATGTCTGCTAGGGTTTAGCATTTTACTATTTTAACCCTAAACTAAAGAACACCATCAACAAGACTTCAAAGCCTAGGTTTCTTTAGGTTTAAGCTAAGATAGCTTTGGAACCAAGCAAACAATATTCACCGTTAGATGAAAGTTTTGATTCTAAATTACATAAACAAGATATACACTCTAGTTAGGTAAACCGTAACCGAACTGTGTAAAAGACTATGTCCAACGTGGTTAGCCGAAACTAGCCGATTTGAACTTTAAAAGCTTAACACTCATTTTCATGTTCACTAGCACATTAATCTTGAGTCAAAATATGTGATCAAATGAGTCTATTGTTAATTAGAGAATTGATCAAATGCAAATCACTTCATAGAAATAATATAATTACACCTGAATCATCATCGACATAGTTTGTAAATGCACAATGTACAAATACGTGATAGTCCGTGAATCGGCTGAGTCACAGTACGGGAGCCAGATTGAAAACTTATAAGTAATAACCAGTTACAGAGTGGAATTTTTTTTTCAAGTTCACGTACCGGTTTGAAAACTTAGCTTCAACTCAAAAATCCGGAGTTGACAGAACTTTTCAAGTTCACGTACCGGTTTGCAAACTTAAGAATTTTTACTGGTTATGGAGTTCACATAACTTTTTCAGTTCACGTACCAGTTTGGGTATTAAATTGGTTCTAGAACATAGTGAAAAAGCGGGGGTACAACAACCACACCCAATATTTCGTTTGACAATCTGAATAGACAAACTCCAATATACTTTCAAGAGAATCAACTAGACAGTTAGACTCAATCTAGAGAAAAGTATATCAAAGAGTTTTGTATCTCTATCTCCCAATTCAATCTACAATCAGCAATCAGCAAATACAAATTTTGCGACCCGATTGAATATAAGATAAATAACTTGAACGGTACCTAAGACCAATGTTCAAGGATCAATCAATTTCAATCAACAACCAAAGGTTAGATTTACCAATTGATCGATTCAGCGCACAACCTGTGATATTTCTATCATAAAACAAAATATAATGCAGAAAATAAAGAACACAATAACCAGAAGTTTTGTTAATAAAGAAACCGCAAATGCAGAAAAACCCCGGGACCTAGTCCAGTTTTGAACGCCACAATGTATTAAGCCACTACAGACACTAGCCTACTACTAATGAACTTCAAACTGGAATGTAGTTGAACCCTAATCAATCTCACACTGATTCAAGGTATATTCATGCTCCTTATACCTCTGATTCCAGCATGATACTATGCACTTGATTCCCTTAGCTGATCTCACCCATAACTAAGAGTTGCTACGACCCAAAGTCGAAGACTTGATAAACAAATCTGTCTCGCACAGAAAAGTCTATTGGAATAGGTAAATATGTCTCCCACATAAATACTTACGAGTTTTGTTCCGTCTTTTGATAAATATGTCTCCCACATGAATACATACAAGTTTTATACAACATCAAAGTCCAATTATATCACAACTTTGACAAAAATACTATGGTTATATGTATCACTTCCCCTTAGTCAATACTTTATCTCACAATGAAATATATAATGATCCGTAAACCATATGTATTTTTTGTGTGAACTACACATTAATTCTTCCCCTTTTTTTCAATATAAATTGGCAAAGGTACGCAAACTAGTGGGATCCTCATGATGCCATCAAATAGTCGAAACTAAATGCATTCATCAAGGAGTTTATAAAGATACAAGATAACCCATATAATAATCCACAACCACACTCCTCAGAAAGATTTTGCAATTAAGCACAAGTTCAATAAAGAAATCTCCCTCATATAATGTCATTCCCAAAGGAACAAAAAGAGCGATCTTACTTTTACAAGAAAAGAAGGATTTTATTGAAAAACACTATGATACTTTACTGAAATTCAACTACTGAAAAAATAAAGAATTGAAGTAACACTTAAATTGGATTTCTAAACTCAATTGCCTAAGAAATCGAGATAAGTGCAGGGGCAAGAATTTAGGAAAGACTAATAAACCAAAATAACACCAACTGGCTTCCGTAAGTGTTGAAATATAGTAGTATCTAATGGTTTTGTGAGAATATCATCCAATTGTTGTTCGGAAGGCACAAATTCCATATTTATGATACCATTTTCATAGAGATCTCGAATAAAATGATACCTTATATCAATGTGCTTAGTTCTTGAGTGTTCAACGGGATTTTCAGTGATTCGAATCACACTACAGTTATCACAAAAGATCTTCATTATTCTTGTATCAACTCCATATCAGCAAGCATTTGTTTTATCCAGAGAAGTTGAGTACAACATGAGCCTGCAGCAATAAATTATTGCTTCACATGTAGACAAGGATTGTGAATTTTGTTTCTTGCTATGCCAAGCCACAAGATTCAATCCTACATAATAAAAACCCCCTGATATATTTTTTCTATATCCACATATCCTACCCAATCAACATCTGAATAGGCAGAAAGATCAGTATTAGTATAAAAAAATGTAAGATAGACCATACCCGACAGTGTGATTGACATATCGTATTATCCTTTTTCGCAACTGCAAGATGAGATTCCTTTGAATTTGCTTGAAACCTAACACAACAACCAACACTAAAAGTAATATCAGGTCGGGTGGTTGTAAGTTATAAAAGACTTCCAATGATAGATCGATAGAGTTTTTGATCCACATTTACACCTTTCTCATCTCGATGTAGTTTACCCGTGGTAGGCATAGGAGTTAGTTTTGGAGTTGACTTATCAAGACCGAATCTTGTGACAAGATCTCTTGCATATTTTTCTTGAGATAAGTAAATTCCATCCTTGTGTTGTTGAATTTGTAAACCTAAAAAGAATTTTAATTCACCAACATTGCTCATTTCAAACTCCTTGCCAAGAGAGACTTGAAAATCTTTTGCAAGTTTCTCAGATATTGATCCGTAGATGATATCATCTACATGGACTTGAGCGATAACAACATCTTTCCCACTCCATTTGGTAAACAACATTTTATTAGATCTGCCTCTCGAAAAACCTTTCCTAATAAGGGAAATAGTCAGTTTTTCAAACCAAGCACGTGGTGCTTGTTTTAACCCATATAATGCCTTATTAAGCTTAAGGACATAATCTGGGAAATCAAGGTTTTTGAATCCCTTAGGTTGAGCGATATAGACCTCTTCCTTTAAATCTCTGAAAGCGGATTTAATGTCTATTTGAAACAGCTTAACCTTAAGAAAACAAACATGAGCTAATAACAATAGAATGGACTCAAGGCGTAGCACATGAGAAAAGATTTCATCAAAGTCAATTACTTCAATCTGTGAATATCCCTGAGTCACAAGTCTAACTTTGTTTCTGAGAATGGTGCCAAATTCATTAGACTTGTTCTTCGATATCCATTTAGTACCAACAATATTGATATTGGGGGAACAAGGTACGAGATTCCATACATCTTGTATTTATAACTGATTTAAGTCTTCATGCATTGCATTCACCCAAAAGGGATCGCTAAGTGCTTCATCAATATTTCTTGGCTCTACTTGTAATAGATAAAAACCAAAATTGTAAATATTTTGAAGTTGTCTTGTCGTCTTAGCTGTAGAATATTTTCCTCCAATAATACTGTTAGTATCATGATTCATTTGAACCCAAATATGCCGAGGAGGGGCACGTTCTTGTTCAACAAGAATAGCCTAACTAGGGATTTTCTACTTATCACTAGAAACATCAGGATCAATAATTATTGGAATAACTTCTACTGATTTTGGAATTTCTTTGATTTTCTCAATTGTCTCGGTTGGAGGCAATTCAGCAGGAGAGTCATCATGACAAAAATTACTTCGATCATCAATGATAACATTTTTAGATTCTATCATGACTTGGGTTCTAAGATTAAAGACTCGGAAACCACGACTGTCAGATGCATAGCCAAGAAAAATACCTTCATCTCTTTTGGAATCAAATTTTCCTTTTTGTTCACAGTCCTTAAGACTATAGCACTTAGTGTTGAACACTCTGAGATAGTGTAAGTTTGGTTTTTTACCGTGCCACAACTCATAGGGAGTGTTTAGGGTCTTTAACCGCAAGTAAACATGATTGGTCAAGTAGCAAGCCGTAAAAACATCCTCTTCCCAAAACCTTAACGATAAGTTTTTGTTATGGAGCATTACTCTTGCCATTTCCTGAATTTTCTTATTCTTGCTTTCTGAAACTCCATTAGCTTGTGGAGTAATAGGTGGTGAGTATTGTTGAATAATACCCCAAGAATCATAGTATTCAAACACTTTGGTTTCCTTGAATTCAGTGCCATGATCGCTTATAATTTTCTTTAGTTTGCGACCCTTTTCATTCTGGATTCTATTAACAATAATCTTGAATTCACCAAGAGTTTCATTCTTGTGAGCCAAAAATGCCACCCAAGTGAATCTGGTGTAATCATCTACCATAACCAAAGCATACTTATTTCCATCCATTGTAGGTTGTTGAATTGGCCGAAGAGATCCATATGAATTAAATCAAGTGGAGCTTTAGTGAGAATATCTCGAGATGATTTATGTGGAACTTTCGTTTGTTTACCATTTTGACAGGCACCACATACACCTTCAATCTTAGCATTGATTTTGGGAACACCTCTAACAAGTTTTTTGTTAATGATCTTAGTTAGAAGTCGATAATTGATGTGACCAAAACGCTCATGCCAAATATGAGTAGATTCCACCTTAGTCAAGTTGCAATAATTACTAAACTGAGAATCCAATAGATAACAATTATTTTTGCCACGTGATCCTTGAAAAATCACTTTCCCAGATTTTTCTACAATGTCACATCCATTATCATTGAAGACAACCTTATGGCCTTTGTCACGGATTTGACTAACAGAAATAAGATTAGCAGTCATAACTTTTACGTAGACTACGTCATGAATTTCAGGAACACCAGGTAATTTGATCGTCCCTTTCTTGCTGATGTAGCAGCAGCTCCCATCTCCGAATATTACTGGACCACCCTCAAAGTCTCTTGTGTTGACAAACTACGAGAGATCTCTAGTCTTATATTATATCTACATATCCACTATCAAGAAACCATTGAAAAGGTGATGTTGATTTTATAGAAAAAGCTCCCATACTAGCATTACTAACCACATTAGGCTTTCTTGTTAGTGTTGAATGTCCTTTAAGAGCAGACAAAAGTAGCTCAACATTCTTGTGAAGATTACATGCAACTTTTAATCCTTTTCTAAAAGGCAAATATACATGTTGTTAGTGATCAAGAGAACCATAAAACAAATATGTACCAACATCTTTATCCTTGTTCGAAGTATTATGAGCACCTTCAGATTTCAAAAGCCCAAACCTTGCTTATTACCTGACATACAAAATTTCTTCAATGAATAATTAGAGGAGTTACTCAGATCCATTAAAGGTGAGTTTACAGATTTTAAATCCTTAAGTTTTGCAATTTCTGCAGCAATATCAGAGTTGATCTGGATTTGTTCATCTAACTTCTTCTGGAGATAAACAACCTCTTTAGAACATTCTCAAATCTCACTGTAGTTGCAGGAATTCCCACACTACACCCTTGTTAAGATTCTATAGAAATCTATTGGAAATCAATTAAACTTCAAATATTTAAATGACACTTTACTATTCAAATCTCAGAAATGTTTACAGAATTGGGGGAAATCAAGATTACAAATATTATCTTGGAGTTTCTCTCTCTTCAAGACTCTTTCAACTTTCAAAAATACATCATCCTTTTCTGGATCTATCGAGCCCTTTATATAGGGATTTACATAATGGATGATAGCTAAGTTTTCCTCCTATTTCGGATCTATACTGGGATCTTATCGCAATTACTATAATATTCTTTCTCGCAAGAACATTGACCATCGCAAGGTCAACGTATTCTTCTTTTACTTCTTTCTTCGTCAGTTTCTTTTGAGTATTCTGTGACGCTCGTGAGAC